>JAWRVZ010000011.1:7820000-7825000 GCA_037043235.1 Rhodeus uyekii | reverse complement strand
TGAGGAAAAATACACAATATCTGGCACCTGCATTAGGATAATCAGATTTCATTTTGTTCCGTTATATTTAATGGTTAATCCTGCACACAGCTAGAAATCTGGATCCGTAATCATTTAAGATACAAGTTTTTATAAATCATGAGGCATCAGGCACATTAGACCAAACAGACTGGTTAAAAAACAGAGATTCCTGCCTATTCAAAGGTGGCTACCAAACAACTCTTACACAAAAGACCAGCTGGAAAGCCCAGACGCGTGTGATGACGCGTCGTCAAGTAATCCCACAAGCATTTACACAGAAGCTCTTCCCATGACTGCAGAGGAACACCAAACGCAGAGTCACAAACTCAAACAAACTCAAGTATTTCAGCTTCTGTCAAGAATAAACCCAAGTAAATCCCGTTCTAAATCCTGATCTCATCCTCATCCGACCTCATATCTAAGTAGATGAGCGTCTCCCAAAAGCATTGTTACGACAAATATGTTTATACGTTCCGGTGTTACCAACAGTTTAATTTAATTTTCTCAAACTTTTGCTTTAAGACACGAGTAAATACTTGAGATACGAGCAGCCTACACACGCAGACGCTAGGTGGTCGAGCACTCGGAGCAGCTCAAGCTCCTCATTTATGGGGTAATTGCATATGATCTCCACTAGAGGCACCTTGGTTTTACAGCGGGAGGTTACCGGGGGCGACGAGTGATTCACGAGTATTAAGCTGTGAGCAGCCCGAGTTATGAGTGTGTTCAATAATAATAAATATGAGGTTCTGAGGCACATTATTGTGCGTGTAGTTCATCCAATACACTACACGGGAAGAAACACTACACTTCCATATTGTGTTTGCGTTATCTACATAATTTACGTAATCAACGTAATCCCTCCTGCCTCCTCCTCAGCAATTAAAAAAATGTTTTCCATTGTTATTAGCACTAATAAGAGAGTCTTCTAGAGCAGTGGTCCCCAACCCCCGGTGGATCAAATGGTACCGGGATGCGGAGCGAATTCGCGGACCGGTCCGTGGGCGGCTGCGGCGCTTTAGCTTTGGCGGTGAGGAGGTGTCTCAACAATCTCACGTGCGCCCCCCCCCCCCGTAAACAATGTCACGCGGACCGGAAGACGTTTGATTATTTTATTGTTTGGTGGGGGGAGAGCTCAGCTCATACTCCGCTGAACATCTGACGGGGAAGCGAAAAACACCTCCTCACCGCCAAAGCTAAAGCGCCTGTACAGCTACAGACCGGGCAGCGAATTCGATCCGCGGCCCGGGGGTTGGGGACCACTGTTCTAGAGGACCGGAACAGATTAATTTTTTTCCTGTTATTTCTTATGGGAAAAAATTATTTGAGATACGAGCAATTCAAGTTACGAGCTTGGTCCTGGAACGGATTATGCTCGTATCTCAAGGTATTACTGTTTATATATATATATATGTGTATATATATATATATATATAGGGAGAATTTAAGTTGTAATAAATTAAACATTTAAACATTCGGATTATTAGCATAAATTGATTCAAATATACATTAAATATTACAGTATATACAATCCTTTATAACTAAATTGCTCTATATTATATTAAAAAGGTTTACCATGCATCATCTTGCTCGAAACAAGAGTATAAATGCTTGGAAATGAAGCTTAATGTCTTATAATGTATATTAAAGATATACATGAATATTATTTCCTGTATTTTTGTCGACTAGCATCCAATTTAGAGATTTAGGAAACTATTAAAAAGCCACAGGTCAGCTCAATTTCTATGGCTTTTTAGTAGCATGGCAGTTTGCAAATAAATTTATGTTATTTTTCTAATTATTAATTGAACTAACATTTAAGTCAATATCTGACCTGCTTCAAATACAAGTAAAAACCCCACAGTTGAATCATTTACAGTTACTGTACGAATAAAGACACTATTCTATTTACATGACTACATAACGACAGTGATTAACTGTACATGACGAATTAAGTTGTGTTTAGATTTCAGAAGAATCATTGTGACATTTGCAGTCCAAATGCTGAGGGGTCTCGTCCGTCAGCTGATCTGATATTCGCTACAGTTATAAAGAGGAGCGTAACTTTTAATAAACAAATAATCATTTGAATGTTTAGGATGTTTGCATTGTAAGAATTTACAGGCAGACATCAGCTATAAAAACGCTGATTAGTTAAGTAACATTTCATCATTAAAAACAGGTAATTTCCTATTAATTAGAATGTGAGGGAATACCAATATGGCGGCGTTATGACATCACGAACAGTCGAGTAATGTATATAGATCAGAGGAGGGAATGCGCAATGAATCAAACATCAAATAAAGCCAAACGACATGGAACAAAAATAGTAAAGTAGTCCTCAAACATCAGATATGCTTTTACAGTTTCAGGAAACAGCTGACCAGTTAATTTCTTCAAAGATGTATAAAACGATGATAGTTAAAGAGATAGTTCACACAAAACCAGTGTCATCACTTGTTGTCAACATTGGTAACCAGACCATAGTAGGAAAAAAACAATACTATGGTAATATATATACTGTAAGTCAATGGCTACTGTCAACTGGATACTAACATTCTTCAATATATCTTCTTTTGTGTTCAACAGAAAAAAGAAACTCATAGAGGTTTGGAACAACATCAGGCCGACAAAATCTTGTTAATTTTCCCTTTAACACAACCCAAGGCCAGCATGACCATCCAAAAAACCCAAACTTTAAACTTTATTTACAGTCCAATCGAATCTAACCCAACTCAATCTGCAGATAACAGGAAAGCCATCTTACCTTTATGATTGAAAATCCCCTCCATCTCCATACTGCTGCGGGAATGGGCGATGCAAAGCATGGAACTGGGAACCAGGCCCTCCTGGGCAGGTGAGCGGTCAGTGGTGCGAACCAGACACCAGTCCGGCTTGTCCTGGGGCCTTTCTAAAAGCTCCACCGTCTGACCTCTACGTACAGTCAACTCCGATCCATTACTTGCCATGAAATCGTGGATGACCACCGTCAACTCTGAGCCACCGGACAACTGTGGAAGAAAGCATAAGCGGAAATCAGATATATCCGCGATAAAGAGAGAAAAGTGACCTAACAAAGAAAATAAGCCAGTCTAAAGTCAGAACGAACGTACCCACTGGTAATGTGGCATCGCCAATGAGCTCAAAAGGTGAGCCACTGTTCTCGAACCTTTACACGCCATGTTTCTACCAAAACAACACCTTCTAGTACGTCCTTACGCATTGAACATCAAACCCCCTAACTCCGACAATGCCATATCCTTCAATCTGGAAGACAGAATGACCTTGCTTTCCTTTTTTTCTTATCAAAATGAACCTCATCTACAGCTCAAGCATTCAGCACTCCAGTGAGCTAAAGTGGCAGGCGGTTGAAGGCTGCTGACACATCCTCGCATTGCCACGGAGATGGAATCAGTCTGAAGGAGTGACGCCTGGCAGGAGGATGGGAGAGGAGGCAGAGACGGACACAATGTGCCAAGATTTAAAGGAGCAGGAGGCAAATTAAAGCTTGTTAGAAGTGACGTGCAGGAACCCGTCCGCTTCTAGGAGCTTCACCTCTTCACCTCGCCATGAACCGAGAAGGCTCTGCGTGCGTTCAGATGGTTAAAACAGTGAGCCTTTGTGAAGGGTCGTCAGGGTCCATGAGTGAATTTAGTAACAGTGAGATACTCTTTATGCGTTTGTGAACGTCAAAAAGAGACTGACATAGAAATGGAGACGGATGAAGGTAAAGATGGTGCATCCAAGAGAGGATAAGCATGTAACGTGTGTTGTTGTAGGAGGCTCGCGATACATATCGGTGACAAAAACATGCACATGTGTGAAGGCGAGTGAGAGGAGAGCTCTGACTGTGAGTGGGAAGATGTGCGTCTGTGCTGCTAAATCCAAAGCAACCGAAGCTACGTTCCCCAGAGAGGAACCTTCATTACTTCTGTTGAGAATCATGTTAAAGGAAGGTTGGAACTATTGGACGCCACCGTGTCTGAATATCTTGAATGGTTGGTTCTTCAATTAGGAGAAATTATCGGTTTTGCCTTAAAAAGTTAAAACATTTCTGTTAATTTAGTATTCATGCCACACTATTCATGAAACTATTGGCTTATGTAGATATGCAGATGATTATATAGCAGATGATTTGGACTCATAATTGGATTTGTTTCATAATTATATTGCACTGAATATATATATATATATATATATATATATATATATATATATATCAGATATTGAACTGAACTGAAACAACATAAATCTTCATAAATAGCACTAGAGCTACATTGTCAAAACTGAATTGAAATAATTTCATTTAGATTAATTTGACAACATTACCACACATTTTCTTGCTATAGAATAAATTATTTGACAAACCATTTATAATCAGTAAATTGTACGTCCCCAATAATGCTGTCTTTACCACCATGCCACACATTTAACCTAATATGTGTAAAAAAAAAAAGATTATATTTGTTTATCATGGGCTGAGGAGTCATTTTTACCCCAAATGCATAGTAACAGAAATGCAGTTTAAGATGTTTAAATAATGATCATGATAAACTATATTAAATGTAAGTGATAATAAAATTATATTGCAGATTATATTTTGAGAATTTAAAGGTTAGTGATGATCAGATCTTTAATCCAGGGCATGTGCAACGTTTTAACATTTCAGAATAGTTGGAGTGAAAGTGTCCCTTTTTGAAGAAAAAATTTGTGGCCATTGTCGCTAAAATCTAATATCTTGAAAAACGAATCTTTACCATTTCTTTCTGTATAATTTTATTGTAGTGCTGCAGCCTCTTGTCTGAGATATCCTTGACAGAGATGGATGAACCAAATATTTTAGTTTTCATGCAAAAGCTTGGTGAAGCTTAAAAATGGTCAAAGTGTTCAAGAAGCACTCAGAAATTAATTAAGGCTAGTTTACCAAAAATTGTTTACTCATCCTCATGTTGTTTCAAAACCCAAGACTTCTATTCATC
>JAWRVZ010000011.1:7800000-7812500 GCA_037043235.1 Rhodeus uyekii | reverse complement strand
AACTTGATGAAAATGATTATGAAAACAACTTTGATTATGACTTTGTCTTTTAAAATAATGGGTTCTAAGGCATTTATTAAGTAATTATAATTCTGTCATTCCGCCATTGTCGTCCCGTCAGACACTCATTTTTCAATTTGGAACACAAATAAAGATATTTTTTATGAAATATAAGAGCTTTCTCTCCTTCCATTGACAGTCAGCAAAACTACTTTCATGTCCTACAAAGGTGGTAATAAAAGTATAAAAGTAATCCACGTGACCCAAATGATTTGATTTCTATTTTACTGCTGTTATGAATATGAGCTCCGCGCTCCCCTCTCTGGCCACCGGAGGGAGCTCACATATACTGACACACACTTACACACTACATTTCCCAGAAATCCACACACTGGACTGATTGCACACACCAGCTGGACACCATTATATGAACTATAAAAGACTGCATCATCCATACACAAACTGCGAAGTCTTGATTTGCTGTTGCGATCATTCTGAGCATTGATATTCCTGTCTTGTTTTCCTGTTACCAGTTTTCCTGTTACCTGTCTTTGATCATGATCTGCCTGCCCTGACCTTTGCCTGGATTACCACTCATGATTGTTTTCTGCCTGTCTTGACTACTGCCTGAACTACGATTCTGATTCTGTCTGCCCGCCTTTGTGATCCCTGCCTGTATTACCGTTTACGTATGATCTCTGTTTGCCCTGAACTTCTGCCTGCACGACTACTCTTAATAAAGACTAGCGATTGGATCCCTACCTTGGTCTCCCCTTCGTTACAACTGCGTTGCTGTCAATTTTCATTCAAAAAATCCTCAAGATAAATTATAGCTTTACATGGTTGGAATAAAACGAGGGAGAGTCATTAAGGGCATTATTTTCATTTTTGGGTGATCTAACTCTTTAAAACGATCGTTTGACCAAGTCTTATGTCATACAACTATATTAATCAGAATGCAAAATAAACACAAAATTATCTAAAACACGAACTGCCACAGAACATTAACACAATGAAAGTAATTCCGGGTGCAACAATAGAACAAGCAGAAATGAAAAGAACATAAAATATACATAAATCAATATACGGATGGGATGAGTTGTTTTGCATCTTATTGTCCTGGACGTGAGCGGGAATAAACGAGCTGATAAACAAATCCCTGACAGTCTTTCCCAGAAAATAACAGAGGAAAACAAACACATGTGTATTATTTGTGGAATATGAATATTCCAGTGTGGATTTAAAAACGATGCATAAAAACATGGTCAGTGTTTTAATGACACTCAATCTTTTCATGAGATCAAACAGCTATTCCTGGATTGTTTTTGGGCTGCACTGCAGTGAATACATTTATAGCGCAGGGCTTTTGTTGTGCGATATGTCCAAAGTGGACATTGGCGTACCACACCCTCTAAATGTGGGTCCGTACAGAGCAGATCGTGACAACAACACTTACATCCATACACTCCCGCAGGTCTCTCACATATGTCTTCTCGGTCTGAATGAGCTCCGCCATTATAAACCTGAAAGAGGGCAATGCAACAGAGACCTATTGTCAACATTTGTATAAAAGCACAAAGACTCGGGGAGGGGTTTCAGTCATCAAACATGCAATGGTTTATTTTAGAATGGATAGTAAAGGGTGTTTCCTCTCAAAAGAAAGTCACTCAAATGGGACTTTCTTCAAGGGAAGCATTAACCCTTCCCTTTTATCCCTTCCCGCCATTGGCTTGTTATCATTTAATCAGGTTTAAAAGACGTACTCTTTTCTCCGAGCCGATTTGCGCTTCTCTTCGTTGAGTTCATGGTTGACGTCTCTGAGTTTGACCTCTGCACCAGGAGCACTGGCTGGAATGATGTCCAACTGCAGATCTTTGCTCTGAAACCCCCAAAGAAATGTCTTCATAAGTGAGCACAGATCATCCACACCCCATCCACACACCCACTCTCACAGCCCTCTCACCGCTTTGTTGGAGTCAGTGGACAGGCCGAGCGCTTTCTCCAGGCAGGAACGGTACTTGTCCATGCGAAGGGAAAAGTCACGGTAGCGTTTGTCCACCGAGGCGACCCATTTCTGAATCTCGCTCGCATGGGCGTGGCCCTTCTCACAAAAACCATCAGCCAGCTGGATCAACAACTTTACCCGCTCTTTGGTTTGCTGGAGAGAGAGAGAGAGCTGCACTGATTCCACAGAGACACAGTGGGAGGTGTATTGTGATTTGTTGTGAGGTGATAAACCTGTGACATGCTGAGAATCACAGTAGCAGAACAACTCTGGATGAAGTTGTTGAAGGATGAAAACGAAAGTGTTGTCATCTTTTACTCACCTGCATGCATTGGGTTCAGTATTACTAGTATCATCTAGAGTTTTTGAGCTTCAGTTTAAATGGACAATTCTTGTGTTTTTTAATGTAATATTGCAATTTTTATTATAATGATTTACCCATGCAGAATGTAATTTTTATTACATTCATGTACCCTCATAATCTTTAATTTAATGAACTTTGACATCTCTTCTCTGATGATGAAGTGACATTGGTATGATGAGGCCGGGACAACCTGTCACTTCTATGAGATCAACCAATAGCAACCTCACGATTCAAACAATTCCTGATGTGCAAAATCAAGTCCAGCCCTACATTTCTTGTTGCTTCTCTTGGACATACACATAGACAGAGTTGGGAAGGGGAAAGAAGAGCCAAAGCTTTTGTCAAAAACTATGAATACATTTTTAAAAGCATTTCAATAAAAAATAAATAATAGAATTCATATTTTCCCATTGTATTTGTCTTATCCTATCATTTTAGTGTAAAATGAGTTCAGTGATCCCTCGTTTATCGCGGTTAATGTGGACCGGAACCCCCGCGATAGGTGAAAATCCGCGAAGTAGGATCAGCCAATCAGCTCAAGGGATACATCCACTGGTTGATCTCGCCGGGAACTAATCATGAGGGCGTGTACAAAGCCTCTGAGAGAGTTTCTCTCTTTGTCTGGCATCCTGGGAATCGTTTCTCTCGCGCATCACGATGAAGCAACGCTGCTTTCCGCAATACTGCTGCTGATATGGTGGTATTTTTTAATTTTTATCTTTCGATAAATTTGACCCGCAAAGTGGCGAGGGACTGTAAAGCTGTTTGTTGTTAGATGATGAAATGTTTTAAAAATTTGCTCTGGTCCGTGTAAATGCACTCGTCAATGTCAAAAGGATCGAGATAGCCAATCAAATCAAAGAAGGCGTGTTTTACTGTCATAACACAAGACTTTGTGGAAAGATGGAAGTAGATGCAAGTATTCTAACTGTTTTATGATGGAAATGTTCAACGACGGTAATAGCCCTCATCCGGTTTATGAAATTTCGCTGTTATGAATTAAAAAACAAAATGCGATTATAATTCATATAATTCATAAATGAATGTGTACACATTTTAAAATCAAATATTATTAATTGTCACTGTCCTGTCTTGTCATTTGTTCCCTTCCAGGTCCCTTTATGTATCTTTCAGGTCCTTCACACTTCCATTTGTGTCTAATCACTCCCTAAAGTCTTGTCAGCTGTTCCTAATCCAGCGTTTGTCCTTAAATACCTTCCTGTGCTCCTTTGTCTTTGTCAGTTGTGAATGTTTCTGCGTTTTGTCATGTTCTGTTTTCCCATCGAGTGTGGGTGGTTCTCCGTCCGAGTTGTCCGAGGTTTGCACAGTTAAGTGCCACTTATGTTGTATATTTAAAGTATTTTGTTTTTTGTTTGGGACTTGTATTTCCGAGTCTGTTTCCGCATCGCACTCGCACCCCATGGATGACAATAACATCAAGAACGTCTTTTGCCATTTTTATTTATTCCCTCAAATTCTATTTAATTCTGCGTTTTATTTAATTCCTTTATTATTTAATGATAAAACTCAGTTTCAGGGAAGTTCTGACTTAAAATTCAGTTTGATATAAATAAAAATAAAAATGTTTGCATGTCATAGCCGTGAGATCTCTCTATTACATAGAAAATCCCTCTTGACATTAAGGAATAACTTTTTTCTTCAGTTGCAATGAAGAAAGACAGTCTGGTTTGGGTGAGTAAAGGATGACAATAAAAGGAAAACAGAATATGGTCTGAATGTTGACGTACCAGGATTCTGATTAAGTTTCTAGACATACACTAACTGATCTTTTATATTGAGACAAACCTTGGCAGTAATCTGGAATTCCTCGTGTTCTTTCAGCAGTTCCTGTGTGTGGTGTATAGTGGAGCCTGTAGAGGTGTGTGTGGACAGGTAAAAGTCTCCTGTATCATGGATCCACTCCAAAGCCTACGGAAAAAAAGTAAAAATGACATGTCAAAAAATATGTGAAGAAGTGGGAGCACATTTTTAACACTTATGCATTTGGCAGATGCTTTTATCCAAAGCAATTTCCCTTGCACTCAAGATACACATTGACATTCTAATCAGTTCCTGGGAATCAAACCCGTGACCTTGGCGTTGCAAGCCATGCTTTACTGCTTGAGCTACAGGAATGAAAACGTCCACAAAAGAATAAAGGAACAAAACAATGTCTTCAAGTTGTATTTTGGAGTCAGGTTTAGTTTATATAACTTATAATTAGCTTTTATTAACAATAGATGTAGACGGGAAGTCCAGACACGGATATATAAATAAGCCGGTGTGAGGGCACGCATGTGTATGTTTGTCCACAAGAGGGAGTGAGATCTCTAAAAGTGATTGTGAATCTATTCAAATCTTTTTAGAACAAGTGTGATTGTTTGGGGTTGCATTGTGCTCAACCTCAAAATAATGCTAATAATACAAAGTCTAGGCCACAGAGGAACTTTGTGCGCCTCTTGTGTCAAAGGAGAACAACATCAAGACACAAGACAGAGGACAAATTAAAGTTCTATCGCTTAAACGGGAAAGAGAAAAGTGAAGAAACTCTTCAGAAACCCTAGACTTTAATTATGGAACATGACACAATTTACACAAGGATGCCATTTTTGTTATTTCCTTGACAGATGCTTTTTCACCATAAAAGGGCAAAATCTTTAATTAGATAAAGTACAGAAGTTTTTGAAGCTTGTGAAACATGACAGTTGAACTTCTGTCAAGTTTAAATAGCAGTCACACAAACCACTGAACACTTGACCTGACGTGCTTCTGTTATTTGAGTCTCCAGAAATACTTGTCGTGGTCTGCGGCAGCTTCTGGTCAATTGTGTATGACAGAAAATAATTTAGAATAGACGTTAGGGTTGAACTGAATATCTTGAGAACGAGTTTCTGTCTGCAAAACTGGTGTTTGAAGAAGGTTTCTTACACTGTTCAAATTTGAAATCTATTACATTTTCATAATGCTAGTCAGCCTTAGATTAAATTCATGATACATGAAGAAAAAAAAAGTTTGAGACATGCAATTGAACAATTATATTTATACATCTTGCAGATAATAACACGACGTATGGTGCATTAAAACAAAAATCGTAATGTCTGGTTCCTGGGAATTGAATCTTTGACCTTGGTGTCTAGCGACATGCTTTCCCAGTGTGTCAGACCTCATTACTTTCAGAAGAACACAAATGCAACAATATGTGTCTGGATTACATCTGTTGAAATGTTTAATCTGTCAGCCAGAGGTTATGCTACATATGATCAATGTCACGTTTATGGACTATAATGATCACATTCTGTTTTACCTGCCTGTAAAATATTGCAGTATTTTTTTATTTATTTAGCTTTCAAAAAGGGAAATGGTAAGTAGCAGTTTGCTTAGTAGGTTTTTTTTTCTTTGTTTTTTTCTTTACCATTTCCCTTTTCGAAAGCTGAATAAAAAAAATACTTTTTTGTCAAAAATTGTCAAAAAAAGTTTAAGCTTAAGCTTAATCTTATAATTAAGATTTAGTCTCATCATTTTGA
Organism: Rhodeus uyekii; assembly: GCA_037043235.1. Lineage (NCBI taxonomy): Eukaryota > Metazoa > Chordata > Actinopteri > Cypriniformes > Acheilognathidae > Rhodeus > Rhodeus uyekii. Next base: position 7,806,607 of record JAWRVZ010000011.1, on the reverse strand, counting down.
CTTTATCTCATAATTATATAACTTTTTATGTTCAACTTATGACTTTTTATATATATATATATATATATATATATATATATATATATATATATAGAGAGAGAACTCTTTATATATATATATATATATATATATATATATATATATATGTATGTGTGCGTGTATAAAATACTAAATCTTAACTATTGTCACGTATCACTGTATTCAAGGACTCTTATTTTGCTTTTTGTTGTCACATGTTTTCTGTTCCAGAACTCTCCGTCACCCATCAGTTTCCATAGTCACTAATCATCACAGGTTTTGTCTTTAGGTTCATCACTGTTAGTATATTTAGTTCTCCTTGTGCACTCCTTAGTCGTCGGTTATCGTTAATGTGTTGCGTGTGTTTATTCTTCGTTGTCATTTGCTCTAATAAAAGTCTAAAATGGATTATTCTTCTTCATCTTGCCTTCTTCGCACCCGGACCCATGACAACTATGAGACAGAAATTCATTAATTGAGATAAACAAAATTATTTTTTGACAATTATAACGTGTCATAATTTTGACCCTTTAAGCCATAATTTGATGTAATTTACATAGAAGAAGAATGCACTATAAATTATTCCCTTTTCTTTTCCCCGTTTTTGGGACATAAGTCCCTTACTATTAATAGCTCTTCACTTTCATTAGTTTCCAAAAATGAATGTCAAGCATAAGCCTTTGGTTTTGCAAGGGTTTTAAGGAAATCTTTCTTTTCCTTTTCATTTGATGCACACTTATGCTAGTCAGAGCTACAGCCCATTCACTACAATAGAGACATGATCCGTGACGCTGGCGTCTCACTGGCAGCAGCTCATTTTTAATATGGAAAAACGCCTCAAACTGCTCAATTGCAATTTCATTTGTTCTCCTTCTCCTCACAAACTGGCAATTGTTGTGGTACCAGAATTTGGGCCAGTCTATATGCTGATCTAAAAGGCAGGCTCTTCTTGATTGGGCAGGAACTGACCTGTTTGGCACTGCGTTCAAACACCACATACTGCTGACACTGGTCAAGCCTCCTCTTCCTCATGGTCCAGAAGTGCAGAACCCGGTTCTCCCGCTGCAGCAGCTCATTCAGGATGTCTGTAGGACACACGAACAGAATCAGAACCACAAACCATACCTGAACCCTGGATTCATAACGATAAAACATGCTAATCAAAAAAGTTCAGTCCTAATTGTGGCTTAATAAACCAATTATAAAAGGGCATTTGAAAGGAGGATGTAGTCTCACTCTTGACTTGCTGTTCAGGGGCTTTGACATGTGCGAGCATTCCCGGCATATTCACACTGTTTCTGTGCAAGTACTTGAGGAAGACGTCAGCGTTGCGTCTGGCAAGTGTGCATGCCTTCAGAGAGAGAGATTTTTTTTTTAATTCAGAGTGATCAGAATGCTATTGAAGAAGCTGAGTGCATGTGTGTGTGTGCGGTCGGTACCTTGAGGAAGGCCTCTTTCTGCTCCAGGTGTTTACTTATCATGGGAGTCACGTGATCAGACTCAGAGTTTGGTCCCAGTTTATCAATTCCTCCACACCAGTCTTCCTCTCGTTTGTATTCCTGCTCTAAACTTTCCAGCACACTACAGACCTGCAGAACACACACGTTTATGTTGATCACACAACATTAATACAGTAATACGAGTGACTTTGTTTGTGAGCAAATCGCCCAGGTGCATTTTTTTATGGAAAAGTCCTAACGCTCAGCATCTTCGTGCGCATTTTTACAGGAAATATCCTAACGACAGCCTCTCATAAAGCCCATCACCCCTTCACTCGTTCATTCTCTCAGCGTCGCTCGGTTTGGTTCATCATTCACCACAGTGATACTTTTATAAGTGATTTACAGCGGTTTTACCTTGTGTTGTTAACATTAATTGTGATCGCTATTGTTCACGTAGTGAAATATACACGTACAGTACAGCATATAGACAATGACCTCAAGATGAGTAAGAAAGAAAGGATGAAATTCTCCCTGTAAGCAGTAAAACCCTCGTCTCGTCTCCTTCACGCCAGCAGCAACACTACTCAAAGATAAAGTGCGTTACAGTAAATTGTCAAGTATTTTTAGAGTTTAATTGTCAATTATTAATTAGTATTTATATGAGATCTTAATGGTTATAATTTTAACTGTAATTAATCGGGTAAAGCCAAAAAAATATTTAAAATGGGCATTTATGGTCGTGTGGAACGAATCGAGTGATTTTTAGTGCATTCTTATGGGGAAAATTGTTTTGGTGTACGAGCATTTTGGGTTACGAGCTCTTGGAACGAATTAAACTCGTAAACCGAGGTATTATTGTATAAGCTAAAAAAGTAGACAGTATTATACAGTATTATAAAAAAGCCAAACTTATACGTGGCTAAATCATGAATATGTCATAATTAAATAAATACCGGTAGATAAAAAGCTAATTTCAGCTCATAATTTTAACTTATCTTATAATTATAACAATTATCATTATGAATTTCAAACTCATAAATTCAAATTAAACAAGTAATAGCACATTACTTCACTACAAATAGGATGCAGCTCAATTCTTCTTGTCCACAATGTACGGTAGTTAGATTTGAAAAACAATTATTTAAAATAAACTACATTTTAAACATTATATTCATATTATAGACACTTAAGTGCAAAAAGAAATAAGAGATTGAGGTCAAACTATCGCAGTATCACTGACCTGCTCTGATGTCTTGTAGAAAGCCACTGAGGCATTGACCAGTTTGAGGCGGTCCTCCATCTTTAGCATGAGCTGCTGCCAGTGAGACGCCACCTTCTCTGCGCAGTCACGGATCATGTCCATGTCGTAGTGATTGGCCTGTAGCAGAGCCTCTGCCTTCTGCTGCACCTGCAGTGCACTCTGATGGGTCTTCTGCAAAGAAAGAAGAGAGAAGGAAAATGAAAGAGAAAGTGAAAACAAGAAAATGACCAACATTTATAGAAAATTAGACATTATTTTTAATGGAAGAAACTCTGACTAGCATAAATGACATAAAAAAAAATGAAACAAAGCAAAAGAAAAAACAAAAGAAGACGAATGAAACCAGACGAAAAGAACACAAAAACAAATAACAAAACATCAAATAAAACAGAACAAGACAAGAAAACAAAAACTGAGTTTGTCACACTTAAATGTTTCAGATCATCCAAAAAAATTAAATATTAGTCAAAGATAACACATTTATGCATGTAAACAAAATGCATTTTTTAAATGAAGGTTGTTATTATTAAGTAAATCTTAAACCAAACCTACATGGCTCTGTGTGGAGAAGTGCTTACCCCTAAACCTAACAACAACTGCAATCAAGCGATTGTAATAACTTCCAATGAGTCTTTTACAAATCTGTGGAGGAATTTTGGACCCCTGATCTATGCAGAATTGTTGTAATTCAGCCACATTTGAGGATTTTCCAGCATAAATTGCCTTTTTTTAAATCATGCCATGGCACCACAATAGGATTCAGGTCAGAACTTTGACTAGGCCACTCCAAAGTCTTTTTTCAGTCATGTAGAGATGGAATTTGCTGTTGTGTGTTTTGCATCATTGTCCTGCTGCAGAACCCAAGTTCACTTCAGCTTGAGGTCACAAACATTTGGCCGATGATTCTCCTTCAGGATTTTTTGTTAGACAGCAGAATTCATGGTTCCATTTATCACAGTAAATCTTCCAAGTCCTGAAGCAGCAAAACAGCCCCAGACCATCACACTACCACCACCATATTGTACTGTTCTGGCAAAAATGAGACGAGCCTTAATGCTCTTCTTGCTCAGCAGTGGTTTTCGTCTAGGAACCTTGCCATACAGGCCATTTTTACCCAGTTTCTTATGGTGGATTTATGAACACTGACCTTAACTGAGGCAAGTGAGGCCTGAAGTTCTTTGGCTGTTGTTGTGTGGTCTTTTGTGACCTCTTGGATGAGTCGTTGCTCTGCTCTTGGAGTAATTTTAGTCAGCCAGCAACTCCTGGGAAGGTTCACCACTGTTCCATGTTTTTGTCATTTGTGGATAATGGCTCTCATTGTAGTTCATTGGAGTCCCAAAGCTTTAGAAATTGCTTTATAACCTTTTCCAGACTAACAGATCTCAGATCACTTTTTCACACATTTTGTTTTCCTTTATTAATAACAACCTTCATTTTAAAACTGCATTTTGTGTTAGACTATATTTATTAGTATATACATTTGTTTGATTATCTGAAACATTTAAATGTGAAAAACAATGCAAAAAAAATAAAAAATCAGAAAGGGGGCAAACACTTTTTCACACCACTGTGTGTGTGTGTATGTTTTTCAGTACCTCAATAGCATGCTGAAATTGCTCATGTTCCCGCTGTAACTGTTCTGCCTCCTGTAGGGAACTGGCTGTGATGAGACCAGCATTAAGCATCGACTCCCCATTACGGATCCAACCCAGTACCTGAAACACACATTACCTAAAATTTTAAAGGGGCATGCCATGGAAAACATGATTTTCAACCATAGTCAAATTTTATCCACAGCACAAAAAGTTCTCTAATTAAGTTTAGCCAGCAAATCAGAGCATACCACTGACAGACTGGTAAGAGAGGTGATGCAATAATGCAAAATAGATTAAAAATTATGTGTTTTTTGAACATTTGACCATTCCCAGACAGAATCTACAGACTTTATGATTCTGTAGAATGGATTTGTATCATGGTAAAGTATGTTAAAGTGTCCTACACTTGGTAGCTGAAAAAAAGAAAGAAGAAGTGTCACCACCTATACAGTAGTGAGTGACAGTATTCAGGAGTTAATTTATTTTTATTTTTTTTTAAATTGTTAGCCAAACAAATTAGAGGTGAATTACATATAGAAGTCTTAAAGGCACTATAATAAGAACAGCTTGTTTAATTTTAAAGGTCAGAGAGACGGAGAACTAAATTCTTGGTTTTGTGTGGGAAACCTTGATTAACACGGATTGAAGAAGGAAAAACAGTACAAAGTAGACAATCCCGCCTGATGTGCTGCAAACAGGCGGTTGCATCAGTGGCCATATTTTGTACTGACAGATGTTCTCTGACTCCACCTTTAGGCCTAAATTCCAAGCTGTCTCCTCCTGACACATTGACTCACTCTCTACACACCTGCTTTAGTGCTGATACACAGACAGTGACAAATAATGCAACTATGCATCTTGCACAAAAATAAAGAAACGCACTGTAAACTGCCACACACACATTTTCCCTGTAAAGCCAAAAGCATGATTACATGTCTAAGTAACCGCCACGCACCCACTCAAATACTCTGCGGCCGTGTCAGACCTTAAACCACACGGGCGTCCCAGCTCCTCGAGATCTCTAATCATTCCTTTCCTCTAGAGCAGTCCAGACAAAAATAAATATAAAAATAATAAAATAAATAAATGAAAGGATGAAATGAGATTACCAGCTGCTCCTCCTGGCCTAGTTTTTCCTTCTCATTTTAAGCAGGCCCAGCGCTGTAAAACTGCCCTGTTTCCCATCAGCTCCGCCTCTAAAAACGGACTATTAACACTGCACTTCTTTCAATATTAATGAAGCATTTGTTAACAAATATTATATAATGCTTAAAGGACCAGTAGTTGTTAGTAGATCAAATACAAATCCATACTGTGTGTAAATATACAAATCAAGCTTGCAGCAATTTGCATATTAACTGATTATATTTGAAGCGTAATGCAATGTCATAGTGATTGTTAATGTTATTAAATAAAGTTATTATAAAGTGTTAATAAGCAGAAATGCATTAAATATTTATCTTGAACTACATGAATCCTCCAGCCTCAGCAGATATAGGATAAAAAGACACACTGGGGTGGAATTATATTTTATTTTATTTTATTCTAATCTATTAGAACAAAAACTCAGCGTTCCGCTTTTCTGAACATCCACGAAAATGACCTTGACCTTGACACAATCTCAGGCAGCAACAAGTTGGTTCTGTACTAGTTTGATCAATATCAATGTTTTTAAAAATTGTATAAATGTATGTAGCAAATAATAATTTTTTAAAGTTTATTAACAGTAAATAAAGCAACAAATTTTTTTAATACCGTAACTGAGAAATTAAAATGTATGGTATTTATGACATTAAAATACTATTTATCGTTGCTGTGAAGCCACATTTAACTATTATGAGATTTTATGATCTTTTAAGCAGTCCTTTCAGAATATTAAAAATAAATCTGTAGTTTCAAAATGAACAATGTATTTTTTTAATAAAAGAAAATCTAATTTAAATAATCAAAATACTTTTAACAAATTTTATCTGTGTGATTTATTTTCCCACAAAATGTGTTGCTTCACCAATGCTCATTAAAAACATTTCAAAGAAAAAAAGCACATTAAAGCGAAACGAGGGGGAAAAAACATCAAAATGAAACAAATCTATCCACTATGTGAGCAGTGAAAAGCACTTTTCCTTTACCCGCGTTTGTGAAAGAACAGACACTGCCTAAAATATTGTGAGCTTAATTATCATAGTTACATCACACACACACAAAATAAAACTACATTGTGAGACAATGTAATAAAGCTAAGATATGTAACAAGGCGTCAGATGTATTAGTGAACGAGGTAATGTCTGATT